>CM033632.1:18840572-18883503 GCA_019453435.1 Rhinogobius similis | reverse complement strand
TACTAGTAGTCTATTACTGATATTGTAAAATCCTTTTTTTTTTAACTGATACTGTAAAATATCTTTTTTTAAGATCTGGATAATTAAAAAGTATATATTTGTAACCCCTTGGAAACCTACTAATAAAACATGAATAAAAATTTAATGATGACAACAATTAATATATTCATTAGATTTGTCTATTAAAGAAGCTATAAGAGAGACTCATCCAAGTAACTATTTCACTCTTAAAACTTCCGTCCAGTTGACAGAATTAAATGTTCTTGTCATAAAGCCTAATCGTATGCATGGACTGATGAAGCCTGTACATTCAAGAATTAAACACATTTCACAATATATCAAAACATGATTTAACAACTTTATTTATAACAATTTCATTGGTTAAGGAATCACAAAGGTGTCCACTGGCTTCCTGTTGAGATCTTATACACAGTACATATCTTATACTCTATTGAAAACATCTATTTATGCCATAAAGTCATTCTGGCCATGTAATGATACTGCCTTAAAATAGTATAACAATAGACAGATAGATAAGAGCTCTTTGGATTCTGTAAATAATAGTGATGTTTGGATTGTGATAAGGAGGGGAGCTGAATGGCATTAGTCACGTCACTTTTCTTTGCTTCGTTTTGTTCCCAGCTCGATTTTGTCTCTGTTATTAGTTCAGCTGTCGGCGGTGAATCAGCTTTTTCCGCTCAACAATATACAATTCAATGCAAGGTTTCTTACACAAATGTCAGCTCAAAATATTTCCCCTCCACAGTCTGCCTGTCTGATACCTGCCGTGATTTGCTTTTTTATTAGCTGTTGTGTGCAAAGAGTTCAATGTTGTACCATAATAACAAGACCTTCGATGCAGTCTGTGGATACTGCACAGACATTTCTCTATAGGCGACTTAGCATTGTTGTTCAGTTTTGCCTTCCACTGCAGGGAACCTTTGCATGCAGTTAGATTATGAACACATTTTCTTAAAAAAAAAAAAAAAAAAAAACAACAACAAAAAAAAACCCAAAACACATTATAGTTTATGTCCAATCTATAAGATACTGTTCTACTCTTTTACTGAGAATGGTGATGCACCAACAATTTAAAGCTTATCTTTGACTGAGTTCGTGGGTAATTGCCTAAGGTGCAGTACGTCAGCAGTTTTATTGTATTTGTGATCAATACAAGATTGCTGTAATTATAGGAAGTACGATATAGCATTGGTGATATATTCATACTGTAGTTTAATTGTGTTTATTGCAGTATGTAACTTCTCTTGAGGAGGGTATGCCACCTCCTTGTCTGCATGACAATGACATTGCTTTGCCTAGAATGTGTTTTTGCATTTATTCAATTACAGATGTTTTATTGCTCTAAAATACCTTGAAAAACATGGATTGTGAGCAGGGTCGGCTCATGCCAGACGCTTGTCTCCATGCAATAGATATGTTTAATGCCCTTCTGTGAAATATTCCAGTCAAAGCTAAAAGAGAGAAGCACCTGCAGAGCTTCCTCCAGAAAAGTTGCACAGTGCACCTTCAATAAATATATTTTACTTGTGTACAAAATTGTGTACTTCACCTCTGAAAACACCCTTTACAATGTTTGCCAAAAGCTTGTCTCTTTCATGTCCCTCTATTCAGTATTCACTATCTCTTAATATTAATTTATTAATTGAAAAGGCTCCAAATTGGGTCTAACAAAACCAGCATTGATTAGCCATTTTAACTGTATTAACCACAGAGCCACGCAGAGAAGTTCTCAAAAGATTTCTGCAACAGTTGAAGGTCAAACTAAGGACGTCTTCAGCAGATCCAACACAATAAATCCAGACACATCTGCTCAGAGAAATAACAAATAGGTGATCGTTAGTCCTGCTTTTTGGTATTCGTTTTTTGAGGCCTTAGGTGTAATTTTCCACGGCCTATATAGAAAAAGAAAGGGAAAATCAATAGGTTTTGTTACAGGTTTCAGAGCAGCTGTAAAAGTACTTCTATGGCTTAGTGGTCGAAGCGGTCAGTGAAGGGTTTATGAACTATGCATTCTTATAGACAAATCCCTTCACAGCAAGAATTTGGTTTCCTGTAAACAAGACGTAAATCCTTGGGCTAGAAGGAAATTACAGACTTGACCTGAGCAGTTTTGTCTATTTGGCATGGCATCTAATCTGTTGTTTGCTTACATAAAAGAAGAAAGCATATCTTCAAAACACTGTGTTTATTACTCAATGCAAAAACACAAAGATGCACATACATTTTACATTTCAACATGACTGACAAGGACCAATGCCAACATAGCTAAATCATTGCAACAGTAAATAAATGCAGCCTGTCATCAATACAGTGCTGTGGTGGGGAGAAAAAAAAATATATGAAAAAATTGTAATTTGTTATTAATGCCACCCACACATGTTTGCACATACAGTATTGGTAATGACATTACTGATGCTGTGTTAGGGCTATGCACAAAGCAACTGCACAGTACAGTAAAATGGGTTTTCAATATATTTATTTAATACAGACAAATCAGACAGAAAACTGTAGAAAAACATACTTAGAAGCTCTCTGAGTCATAAGCCTCTCTTTGCCGACCAAACAACCCTTATCAAACCCCAAGTGCAAAGTTTCTGCTAATGAAATGTAAATAACAATAATTAAATGCTCTGCAGTTCTTCAAATATTCTTCAAATATATATATTTTTAACCCAAAATAGTAGATTCAGCAGTTATGAATCTTTTGTATTTTGCAGACATCAAATTAAAGTTTTATTCTAGTGGGGTATACTATGGTTTTGTACAATGATCAATTCAAATGATACTGCATACACGAGTCCAGGAGTGGTTCATGGTGGAAAAGGTGACATTTTCTACCATTAGTACTGCATATACAGTACATTTCACGCACATTCCATACTTTTTTGTAATTTCTTTTAAAATTCAAATGCATCCAAATTGTTGATGCTCAGTGCCATGTCATACATGTAAGGCTTTCCAGGAGGCTTTTGTAAACCATCTCTTTTTCTCTCTTCTATATGCATTTCATGTCTGTCCATTTTGGTACTTCTCACTCCAAACACATTGTCCCATCTTTAGCAGTGGATCTCATAGGCCACCTGTGATCCAAACAGCAGGCTCTGACTGAGGAACAGCTCTTCTGGGTCTGTGGTTAAGGGTCCTTCTCCTCCATCACCAGGGTTTCTCCTCAGCCCCATGCCCCCAGACCTGCTCAGCGTCTGGACCACTTCATGATCCAGCAGCACCTCCTTTATGCCCTTCTGTTGGACAAACCCACTGACCATGTGACACCTTGATGGCCCCGTCCCTAGACTGGACTTTGAACGGTTGAAAACGTACATCTCATGCCCATCATCATCGCGATACTCCTCCAGCTGAGCAAAGCTTGAAGGTCCTTCTGAATAATCGTTCATATACAGAATCCCCTCCTCTTTGCCTGAGCAACAACTCCCGCCTTCTTCTTTGCGGAACTGTTGATGGCGAGTGTATATCATGATAAGAAGGAGAACCGCAGTGAGAGCCAGTAAGGAGATACCAACAGCGATGGCAGTTTGAGTTGCAGGACCCAAAGCATTAAAATCCATGCTGTCTTGTTCGTAAAGGGGCTCTTGGCTGATGTCCAAAACCTCAGGTTGGAAAAATGAATTTGACGAAGAGGAGATGAAAGTGTTTGTGTTGCGACGTGGCCAAAACTGAGAGGAATATGAGGAAGATGACATGTTGACCGCTAAGTGAAATGTAACTTTAGCGATGCCACCGGGATTCCATGCTTCACATTCGTACCGACCTGCATGGGCCACTGTGACGTTGCTAAGGAACAGCATCCCACTTCCTGTATCAGGGTCAAAACTGTCTCTCTCTCCACCTTCTTCGGTACCACGGATAAGCTGGACACTACTGACTTTGACTTTGCTGCTACTGGGTAAAGCAGTCACCACTCCTCCAGTCCCAGGTTTGAAGAAATCTCCGTTTGGTCCTAGTTCCTGGACAAGTCCTCGTGGTGATAACTGCGCCTTGCCGTGGGACGCTTTCTTCCATGTAACTTGCGGTTGGGGGTATCCAGAGGCTTGGCAGGACACTCTGAGACTCTCCCCCAGGCGGACTGTCAAGTGGCTGGGCTCGAGTTGGACCACCGGGGGGATGCAGACCAGGCTGTTAGGAGCAACCTCCACTAAGCTGAGGTGAGAGAGGCGCGGTGGCTCTGAACACATGAGGCGGCGCTGTTCGGCAGAGCTGAGCAGGCGCTGTCCGTCTTCACTGATCCAGGTGCGGAGCCAGCCCAGTGCACAGTCACAGCGCCATGGGTTCTCTGAAAGAACAAAAATGAAGATTTGCTCAATAATCATTTCAACAGCATGTCTAGTTTTCATGAAAGCCATCTGAAATAACAGCAAACCAACAATGTGTTCAATTATGAATATAACCGCATGTGCACAGATATGAACAATGAGGATTAGAAATAACTGGAGTGACCCATTTGAAAGTTGAGGTCCCTGCTGTCCGAAATTATGCTACACTGTTGGCAATTTTGACATGTTCTTCAAAGTCACATAATGAAATTTAAAAACAGAAACATGTAAAATACGGAAAAAAAGTAATAGAACAAATTTGCAAAGATAAAGATCAAAGATAAAGGTAGAAAAAACAAACTAGTTAATTATAATCCAAAGTGTATTTATTTTTGGCGCTGTTAATATTTGACTTGAGCTGGATTTGTGTTTTTTATGTGTTTGCTTTGACATTTAATTATAAGTTTATGCAAACTTGGTAATTAAAGATGTTCTGAGATAGTTTAGTTCTGAATAACAACATCTGTTTGAATGTCTTGATTGTTTTTAGTTTTCTTAATGGTAAATTTAATAACAGAAGAAGGAAACCATAGTGACTGCAAATAAACTCTTCATATTTTCCATTACCTGTGACACGGAGCACCTGCAGACTGATCAGTGGAGTGAGAGAGGAGGAGCCCAGCGTGCGGAGGTGATTTCGGCTCAGGTCCAGCAGAGCCAGAGAGGACAGACCAGTGAGGGCCCGCTCCGCCAGCAGTTCTATACTGTTCTCCTGAAGGTGAAGCTCCTGCAAACGCTGGACACACAAGCAACAGAACGTTAGAAGAATCAAGAATTTCATGTTCAAAGATATACTAAATTGCAAAAAGCTGAACTATCAAAACATAAACTGGAACTCAGGTTTGAAAGATCTGTCAGCTCATGGATAAATACCATATTCAGCAACAAACATATATCGTTCACTTGTATGGCTTTTCACATGCAGGGATTGATGATTTCCTTTTTAGTCAGAGGAACCACACAACAGTGGTGCATGTACTTGTGTCACTTGTGCCAAAAAGTTCCTTGTCTGATTGGAAAGCCTAGTTCCTTCTCTGTGTGTCGAATGGAGACAGGTACTAAAAACATACTAAGAACTGCAAAAGGTTCCTACAGTGTGACATACATAACCTCATATCTAACCATTGTTTATGTGATTTAAGATGGACGTCTGCAGTGCACTTTTGTTTAGACACAGTGCAGTAAACATTAGACTATTAGACTATTATTTCACCAGTCTATGCCAAACCAGTTTAACCAGTGTAAGCAAAAACATTGCAATAATTAGCTTTTCATGGCAAGGAAAAGATATACATAGTTCCCTCCATTCCCTCACTTGCAACCCCCTGAAGGTGTAGTCCTGCACTTTGGAGATCTGGTTCCCGGCAAGGTAGAGGATACGGAGGTGCTCCAAGCCACGAAACATATCGGAGCTGACCAGGTGGATGAGATTCCCGTTCAGGGCCAACTCCAACAGCTGTCCTTGACTGGAGAAGGCCCCGGGCTCCAGTGCAGAGATACTGTTGTTCTGGAGGTAGAGGTAGTGTAGCTGTCCCAGACGGGACATGTCCTGTAGCCGGATCTGCGTTATCGCATTGTCCTGGAGAAAAATAGTCTTTGGAGAGGACAGGGGGAGATTGCGTCAGTCATTGAAGATAAACTTAACTGCGCGAGTACTTAATGTTGCAGTGTGTATTGACTTTATGACAAAAGTTGAAGGCAAGATAACACACTGCTGCTGCTGCAATGCATTTGTATTCAACCGGGCTTTACCTTTGATCAAATTTAGCCTTGTTCATTACTTGTAGATGGGTAATATGATGTGGCGACAGCATGTGGCTTGACCCGAATTACACCTTATAACAAAGTAGGAAGGACAATCTCGTTTTTAAGGTGATTTTGGTCATTTTCAATACTCTTTGGGCAGTTAAGTGTCTTGATGATTGCCTTCTTCCTTTGATAATGAGTAATTGTGTCATGCTTTATATGAAACCTTTTACAAATTGACACCTAATAGTGAATGCACACTGCGCTTCGCACTTGTGATATTATTGGCGATGACAATGCAAGCTGTGCGGTGCTATTGCTCTTTTGTCTTACGCTTTTGTCTGCACTTGACAAATGCTGCGGAGACAACAGACCTGTCACAAGTGCTCTGCGCCTGCTCCACAATGAAAAGTTGTCTGGTTGACTGCTAATGTTACTAATGTTCGCACGGAAGCACGCCCTGGCCATGAGGTATAAGGCATGATGATGGGCCATATAAACCTGCTGATTGAGGTTAATGGAAGAATTTATGCGTGACATAATTTTCATTAATATTTATAAGCGGCAATAATGTCAGGGGCTTGAACTTGTGGGGGAGAAAAAAGGCACGGGTGTAATGTCGAACATCTTCTCCATAGATGATCACAGGGAGTGTGAGAGTCCTATTCGGAGGGAGAATGAATAATTACACAGCCAGTAGAGCGGCCCCTCCTTCCAGCGCACATCAAAGAGGGTCATGGAGGATTGATTAACCACAATCATTTCAGGCTAATAAGAATGGAACAGAAAGGAAGTAAAGTCATGAACGCTGTGTGTGCCAGGTCAGAGAAAGTAGGGCCCAACTTACAGTGAATACATTTTTTTCCCATAAGTCCACAACTTTGAATGAATAATCTTGTTATAGGGAACTGTGGTAAAAGAAGGCAAGCCTTCTGTTCTGTTTCTCGTAGTCGGCTGCCTTGTAATCATAATGTTTCTCAGCATTTATGTGCTACACTGAACATGTCAAATGACAGGCTTGTAGCATCTGTTTGCGTTATAAGACAGTGACTATAATAGACATATAGCAAGGGTAACTATGCATAATGTGTATGCCGTAAACCAACAAATAAAGCAATCTTTCAAAATTGACACCGATTCGACATGTAACTATAGCTATACTGCATTGAACATGAATGTTATGTATCTCTTTGTAATGATCATATCTGTGGTCGAGTGATGCCACTATAATAGTGGTGACTGTGGGCTTTTTTGTTTATGTTTATGGGCCCACCAATGGAACAGATATTAATTACAAACAACAATAATTAAAGAAAATAATGGTTGAGACTTTCCTTATAATTTACAAGCTTGACGACCTCGACAATCACTACATTATCTGGCAGTGGTAAACATCTTCAATAACAAAAGCTCTCTGGGCCCGACTGACTGAAATGAGGCTCAAGTATTTCTCAACAATCATTCCCACACCACATTCACACAGGCAAGGTGGGTGAAGTGTCTTGCCTGAGGACACAACTAAAGCTTTGGTCAGACAACAGGTTTATCACTCCAATACCAATATTATTATTATGAATAAATATTGACTTGGCTCTATGTGAATCTAAGCCGTAATGCATTCTGTATTATAACAAATAAGGGCAGGGGCCTGTTTTTTTTTTTTTTTTTTAAGAAATATCAAGAAAAAATGCTGAACCTTATGATTTTTAACCGGGTTGGGTCCATAATTGCAGGAATTTGGAAAAGAAAACTTTGTGTCAGTTTTTGTTTTATGTCGATTGCCACATTAACAGCAACCATGAACTATTAACCGTAAACCAGGTCAAAATATCTATCGTCTATCATTTTGACCTTTTTAAAAGAAAATTCTATCACCTGACCTCTCAATTTGAAACCATGGACAGCTAAGAATCTTATAATGTCTTGTGAAGCATATGTTTTCCTCTACAGTGGTGTGCCCCCCGGTCATTCTAACACCACAGGCCCAGGCAATGTGATGCCCCACTCAATAGAAGGACTGACCTCTGTGACCGCGGGGACGCCCTCTGGGATTTCTTTGATCCCGATGGAGCCACACTCAACAGTGAGGCTGTAGCAACGACAGCCGGACGGACAGCCCAGCGCCGGTCTGAGCTGGCAGGACCCTCCAACCACCAGCAGGACCACGAGGATACAGGGGACCATGGTGCTTTTCTTTCAGCAATATTTCACAACCTGATGAGAGAAAAGGAGAAGGGAGGGAAGTAAGCATGATTCCCTTGGTGTATTTGTGCCACGGTAACAAGCTGTTTTTCTTATGGAAATTCCTCCGCCGCCTGCCTCAAAGACTGACAAGCACTGCAGATGTTTTGTCCATTGGTGGATGTCTGGGAAATGACAAGGGAAGATTGATAAAAGAAAAGAAAAAACGTTGAGACACATAGGACTATCTCATGCCTCATTCCTGGCTGTTTTCAATTCAAGCGTGTCTGCTCTGAGTGCAATTGCAGAAGCTTCTATTATGGGCTTCAATTAATTAAAGATGGGATAAAAGATGTGCAGGTTGCCTCAAGGACCTCTCTCTTGTCAGTTTAATGCATGCGCAAACACACACACACACACACACACACACACACACACACACACACACACACACACACACACACACACACACGCACACACGCACACACACACACACTAACACTCACACACACACGCACACAAGCCTCTCCTTCTTATTCCTCTCCTGTCTTTGTTTCCTGACACACACACACACAGACACACACACACACACACACACAAACTCACTTCCATGACTTGTGGGGGCATGACACACTTACATTTATTTCCGGAAGACATAACCCAGACCTAACCTTCTCAACAAGTCACCATCCTGGTTGTAAAGGAGATTGTTCAAAATGTCAGAACCAGGGCAAAATATAGGATTCCTATAAATTGCAAAAGCTAGACACGACATAAATATAAAATGTGGAATTTCAGACAACAGAAATGCACATCACAGTCTCACACAGGCCAACATAAATACATAAACATGTAATACATGATAACGAGCTTTATTTGCACTATTCTTTGTGGTTTTTACTCTATTCTACAGACATATGGTATGTTGAATGCATTGTATTAACACTGACAAAGCTTGCAAAAAAGGTTTAATAATTTGATTCAGTCATTATGCAGTCCTGGCAAATTGAGCATTTACACATGGTTTCAGAAAGATCTACATTTGACAACGTGTTTTGCATATATGCACCTCCTCATACAAGATTATAATTGGAAGGTGTTGTTTTTTCACATACACAAAGATTTTGTACCATTCCAATTTTTTTTTTTTCTTTTTTTAGCAAAGCTTGTCCACCATCTGAATATTTTAAACCAAAACTGTTCCTATGATAAAGACCTGGGGATGTCTTTAAAACCGCAGCACCTAATCCACCTGCCTTCTTTCAGGTCGCTCTCATCAGTGAACAGTTGACTCTGCGCACTTTTGACACAGGACCAGACTAATTTCTCTGTTCAGTACTTTGTGAAAATTGGCTCTGTCTACTCCGGCAACAAAACGTCTTTCAAAAAACCAAATACTGAATTCTGTGAATTAATTTACATTAGGGTTTGGAACCTTCCCATCTTAGTTGACAAAAGCCCAGATTTGGGTACAACATTTGCACTAAGTATATCACAATATCAAGTTTTATGATTATTACCCTTAATTAGCTTTCTTTCACAAGTCTAGTTTTATGAAATCCAACTGTATGGCATCCATAATCTGTGCTCCCTATTCATTTCAGAGGATTCCAACTCGAAGAAATTAAAAGATATTTCTTGATCTGTTCTCACAAATACAGCTACACTCATCACCAAATTCTCTATTTTACTTATTGGGTCACGTTTGAATTCTACAGACTGTAGTGGCGACTGGTTTAATCATGTAATCAGAAACATTCGCTTGCTCCACCACCTTCTGCTCCCTTTGATATCAAGTCATCACAGAGCCAGTCGCATGTGTGTTGTCTACCATATACAGCCTGGGGATTAATTGTTCTGCTTGACTGTTCACATCCGGGAAGTCACTTGTTCAATAAGCCATCAGTGTTGTTTATTAGGAAACAGATATTGGATTTTGGAAATAATACGTGTTGGGATGTCAGGCTGAGCCATAGTGCTGTTTCTTGCCTATACATTATTCCAGAGAAGACTTCAAGTGATACAAAAAGAAAGCATACGCTGCATTGATCCAATTTCTGCAGCCACATTGTGCTGAAACATTCATGTGTGCCATGCCTGTGGATCCTATTAAGCATGTCGGGAATTCTTTTGTTGAATTGTCTCTATTGCTTCTTTCCCACGCAAGATCAGGCTTCGAAGTAGCACTGGGGCATGAAAAACCAAATGGTATCAGGAAAAAGCTATATTAGTACATGTTGTGTCACATACAAAGCATTCCGTTAATGAGTTTGCCCTGTCCTGTGAAATGTAACAGTGCTGATTTCTGGGGGAAAAGGACCAAAGATTCTATTACAGTCACGATGGAAGGAACATACAAAAAGAGATAGGTTAGCACAACTTTGAGGCAATTTTGTGCATGAATTTAAACTTGTTGTTACAGAAAGATTAACTTATGAGGCCATGTAAAGGTCGTGGTCGTCAACATTGTAAGAAATGGTCTGTACCTTTGTTTTGTTTTGTATCTCGAGCTGGAGAGAGGGTAAAGACATTTAGCAAGCGGACAAGGCCAGGAAGCAAACTCACAGTGCCAAGGTGTACAACGCCTCAGACCACTGCACCACCAACAAGCGCTCCTAGTCACTTACAGCAGTTAAGCATTCCAACCAAGCCCAAGCCTAAATAAATAAAAGGGTTGTGTTAAAATGGGCAATACTGCAGTGCGAACCTGTGACCCTGGAGGCATAATTATTTATTGTGTTGAACCCGGTCTCTCGAATATTTTGAATGCAATAAATCACTAATTTAAAACTGGCCACGTGGAAATGAATTTGCTTTTTCAAGAAGGTGTTCACAAATTTCACACAAAATTGATGACATTTACACAGAAAAACGGCCGCAATCATCCTGTTTATTAAATACTTCAAATGCATACGGATTTCATTACTGCCTGGTGACAAATAGACGCTGCCCTGAAAATAAACCGCTGCTCATAAATATTAATTTGGTGCATGTCTGACGCCTTGTGTGTCAGATTGATATCATACATTTATTATTTGTAGCATTATAATCCCAGAGCAGTAATTTCATGGATAAGTGCAAAACTGACATGACGACCACAATTCACCATCAGGGGAGTTATTTCCACTGCATTATTAAAAAATAGGAAATGAGCTATCTTAAATATTGCATGTTACATTCAGTGAATTTACAGTGCAGTACGGCTAACTAGATTACTACAATGTGACCTACATAAGCCGCTCAATCGCCTTCTCACACCAAAAAAAAAAGAGAGAGAGAGAAACTCTAGCTTGTATTAACAAAAGTGTACCATTTCCTCTTCAGAGCTCCCCAAACAAGCACGAAAAGGAAATTAATTATATTTCTATTGTGGGCAAATGAAAGCACAGAAATTGAATTTTAAATAAGGCCTTGGTCTGTCATTGGGCTTTTGTTACAGCTGAGAAAGAGGACTTTTAAAGAGCTCAGAGTGTTGAAGCAGTGCGACAGAGGGAGCAGGGATGAAGACACTTGATGCCTGAGGCTAAGAATACACACGCTACGCAGGTGCTGTTAGCGCCACGCGCCACAGGACGAGACCTCATGCCAGTCGTAAGCATCACTAATGTATTGTACTGATTAAGGCTGGGATGCTCGGGGCTAGTGATGGGACTTTTGGCTCTTTAATGGGAGCCAGCTCTGTGGGATTCATTCATATAAAAGAGTCGTTCAAAAGACTGACTGCCTTTTTTATTTGTATTTATATTTAAGAAGCCGTTTAATCCAATAACTAGAATTATGAAGGCTAAGCTTTCATTAAAAGGGACCCTTTCAAATGATGTGTAATATAAATAGAACCTTGTATATCAATAAAACTTAAACTATTTCTTTTTTGCTAGATAATTTGTATGCGCAAAAAGCTCTCACGCGTGTTGCCCACTCTGTTTCCCTGCTGTTTCTTACATTCATGCAGAGTAAATTTGTGTCAAAATATGAAAAAAACATAAAAGAAAGGATTTGGCTCTTTTCAAATAAGGAGAGATGAAGGAAACCATCCACATCAAGGAGCCGTTCAAAAGAAGTTGGTCATGAACGTCATACCACTTGAAGCTGCACAACAGTGCAGTGATAGTGGGTTATATATTGTGACATCAGCAAATGTAGATCGCTATCCGTACAAATGCACTACAACAGTGGTCATTCCCTCTTATATAGTTTGTTCCCTCTACTGTTCCATCAAGTCATAGCATACGCTGTAGGGCAGCCTAATCCTCCAGAGCTGCTCCTGACCATTATCCAGGCTTGTCTAGTTGCCATAAAAGTCCAACAAACTAATTACATCACAAGTATTGTCATGTCACAGACAAAGTGTTATTCAGAACCGAGGAGTCAAACATATTAGCTATTCTTGTAAAGAAGAAGCAATTTCTCCACATAAATCTCAGTTGGGTTGAGGTAAATTGAAGCACATTATTGAGGTACATTTAGTTCATTGTGAAATAGATGTTGCATTTGCTGTTTTTGTGTGAGATTTGTATCAATTTACCATGAAAGCTGACAAACCATATGATGAGACTATGGATCAGTAGACCTGCTAAGTGTCTGCGATGCCAAGTAATTTAGCACCACTTTGAGTTTATTTACAAAGCTTACAGAATCACCATCTGTCTCAATGGTCATTGTCATCTAAAAGACAAACACATTTTAAATAATCTTATAAGACGACAAGACATTTAGGCCTAGTGGACAATGATTCATCACAAAACATTTCAAAGGAGAAATAATCTCCAGATGGCTCTCTCTCAAAGTCCCCGTGATGACAACAGAATAAAAACTGTTTATAAACGTGAAAATACTGTTGGACATTTTGACAGGTTGTCGATGGTTGAGGTCAAAGAAAACTTCAGCGAGGGAATCTCTGCCAGCAATAGTCCCTGGGTCCCATCACTATGATCTCATCAACAAATCAGTTATATGCAAATGACATTTAAACAAAAATTAGGATAAATAAGCTAAATAATTCAATTCAAAATTTATCTTATATTAGAGTGAATGAAAAAAAGACAATGTAACCCTTTGTGACCATTATTAAATTTAAAAAGCTGCCAAAATATGCCAGAAAATAAGATAATTGGTAAGAGTAATCATAAATAGGCTAATCCTGTCACTGAAGTCCTGGCAATAGCTCAAAATTTGGAGATAGACCCCACTGGTCCCTGCGGCATTACATGATGGGAGACAATAAGCACTTATGGTTTCACAGGGATGAAAATCAAGCACTGCTGCCATGTGACAATACTAAATAATACAGGCAATTTGAGAGCTTCATGAGCTCAAAGAATGTAAAAATATGCAGCTGCTCTGTCAGGACGAGGCCAAAAGTCTTACTGGTGAAGCAGAAAAACTGGAGCTACTAAGATGTTTTGGACTAAGTCTAGTATTTCTGCATCAACACAAAATATTATATCTTTGAAATGGGCAAACATGAAGCTGAAGCTCATGAATACCTCTGGACAGTATGAATCTGCAGACTCGGAGGCTGCACTCACAAGGGCATCTCTGAGGGGAGCGCACTCTCTTCTTCTTTCACTTCTCAGGTGGCTTTCCTCAGCCCTCAGTGTCTAATTGGATGAGTACTTTGTAGAAATAATTTGACATAATGCGCCAAGGTGCATTTTTGAGCATATACACATTTTTAAAATTAAATAATGTTTAGACATTGTAACCAGTTTACATTAATAAATAATGAAAAACAAAACTACTTCATGTACTAGATTTTTTGTAAAGTATAAAGTAAAATCTGTTTAGCCTCAGTACAGATATATTGTAAAAGCATCTATTCGAGTGAAAAGACCACAGTGCTTTCTCTGCATCTAATTATAGAGCATTTTATTCTACAAGAAGCAGAAAGTGCGCAGTTAGGATGCTAATGCTTGTTAGCTTTACACGGGACAGCAAACTCTCTGGGCTCAGAGACTCGTGGAAAGTGCTTCTAAACTCAACGAGGTGAATATTTAGGAGGCCGGGACTGCATTAGGAAAGTGAGAGATACTTGTTACTGCTGTAAACACATGAACTAGCTCTGTTTTTCATGTTTCAATAGCATATAAATTAAATATAGCACCTTTAAGATTTGTGACAGATTTGCTTACAGAAAAAAATGTATGCAAATTACCACACTTTGGCTACGAATTATTACCATCTACTGCTACCTTTACTTTTCATACTGTAATAAAAAAGCTTTGGATTTTTGAGGGGGGATTGTCTACAAATGAATAACTTTGCAACATTTGCTTCAACATAATAAATTAACTATATTACCACATGATTGATATCTTTGGTCAATATTATCTAATTAGACAGGGACGCCAAGGAAGAAGCACCACAACCAGAAAAAAGAAGAAGAAGGGACTCCTGAGTGCAGTCATGTCAGTGTGGTTCTGAGAGTGGTCCTGAAACCTTACTTGCTCTATAAACAAATTGTTTTAACTCATAAAGAATGTTTTATTTGATTCCATATATTTGCAGCATTTCCATTGAACGATATATTATTCAAAACATTGCTGAATTGTTTCCAGTTAGCGGTAGGCAGCTTTGAAAATGCTCTAAACAACAACAATTGCTTTCACCAAGTTTAGACGATAACATCAGGTCTTTTAGCTTAAAAGTGCAGGCTCTTCAGACTTAGATTGTCTCCAATAGGCTTTGCTCTGGTCTTTTGTCATGCTGATGCTAGATTTCAGCTGCAAGAGGTCAATTTGTTCATTTCAGTCGCCGTAATCCTCAGTGGAACATGCGTAATCTACACAATCAGATGCTTGTTAGCTAAGCTGCTCTCGGCGCTCCAGACGATTCACAAAAAGGAGGGGCGTAGCTTTATTCCGTATGAAAAATGAGGTCAGCGATACAATATATTTCTATTGATTGTGTGGAAATGTGAAAATGGGATGATTAGGGCTTAATTTTGTGGACATATTGAAGGCTGGAGGATTTAGCCTGGACCAGCGAGGCTCACGTCAGTCAACAAATGCCAAAGGGAATCCTAATAATTGCAGATCACACAAAGGCACGCGATGCATACAGAGGAGCGGACCCTGTTGAAGGCTGTGCACAATCTAAGCCACTCCACAAAGCATTGTTAAGCCCTTTGCCAGCGTGCTATTATTGTTTATTTGGGCAGTTTGGAAGAGACTTATCCTCTTTGTTCTTGACTGAGCTCTCTCTTCAGTGGATTTGTTTGTGGCATGAAAACAGTCAAAGCTGGACCTGTGTGTGCAAACATTATCAGCACAGTGCAGGAATTTTAATGTTTCGACATAATATTTGGTGGTTATGCATGTAAGGCCACTGTTATATGGTTGGATTGGGCATTTTGTGTGTTTTCTTTTCTCATACGGATGAAATGACAATATGTCCAAAACTGGCACAATAAAACCGGCTAGTTAAAGGATTGTACAAGAAAGGCTCGAAAAATTGATGATATTTCAGTAGTTGTTTTGGAGATATGCAAAATTGGAATATTAATTGTATTGCTTATAATTAATATTACTAAAATGATTGCCAAAAGAGCTGATTAAAAATAACTGAACAGAAACATCTGGTGTTATCCTCAAAAAATGGTCCAGTCACTGTTTGTGCAATACTTGAGCCTTGACCAACACATTTACAGGAATATTTTAGAACATTCCTGATGCTTTGTGAAAAGTAGCGTCTGAATATTGTTATTAAGATACAGCAAAAAATAAATTAATTATAAAAAAAAAATTAGATTTGACTTTTCATCAGTATCGCCCAGCCCTAATTCTGCCTGCTGCTTTAAAGGTAACATTTGAGGACTTTTGATCGTTCAAACAAAGTACTATTCTATTTCGAATTGTTAATTGCTATGACAACGGTGTTAGATTTTTTATCAACCCATGACTAGAAGATATTTCAGTCTGGTCAGCACCTCCTTTTTGTGCTCAGTTCAAACTGAGCTGTGCAATCAGGTTTGTTTATTTCTGTGACTCATGGGAACCAACGAACAAATATATTGGTCATATGTCATTTAGAACAAAATTCTCACCTCAGATTAAGTTGACAGAAATCTGCAATGTTTTTTTTTTTTTTCCCCCTTTCTCAGCTATGTTTGTTTTGACGCAGACAGACCATGAGTGTTCCTGATTGGCTATTACACCTGTCAATCATGTCCATCAAAACACCATTATCAAAACTAGATATTCATTTATACTGATACTAAAAATTCACAAGACCAAGACAAAATTGGACCTTGAATAGTTTAGAATGCACTTGATCTATATTAGAGCTAGTATTAGACACATGGGATTTTTTTTATGATCACAGAGGTATCTAGCCTTTTCCTTAGTGTCGAAATTAAATCTGACATTTTAGTATCATGATTGCACAGGGCGAAATTGGGTCAATTCTAGATCTAAACAAAACATTTGAAACAACAGCCCAACCAAGACAAAATCCTAACCTCAAAGCTAGGATTGAATCAAGTCTAGTTCAATTGTAGCAGGTTTAAATTTAAACCAACCAAAATAAAAACTAAAACATGGACTAGACCAATACTTATAGGTCTAAACAAGGGCTATAGACGAATAAACCCAAAGTCTAACACAAGACTAACCTAAGCTGACCCAGGGATCAAAAGAACTACCCTGTCTAAACCAAATCGTAACCTTAACAAACTCCATCACAGAGTTCAAATTGATGTCTGATCCTGTTTAGACCTGGATTATTCCTGTTACATCTTTCAAAAAAAATGTCCACAGGGTTGTTATTGATGTGCTTGCTGCGCAGAGTGCTAGAGGCAGCGGCAAAGTTCACCTCCCCAAGCCTCCTCCGGTGCAGGTCGGCCTTATCCGTTGTTATGGTAACGAAAGTCTGCTTAGGGACCCCAAGGCCACGCACACTTCCTGCACAGTTAGGGTAAGGCAAACAAGTCCACAGAAATAGAAGGTGCTGTTTCCTGCAGGGGAGAAACGCCGCCTGACTCTGAACGCTGTGATAAGCCTCGGGTAATTCATAAATTCTGTTTAGTTTAACTCTCAATCTCACCTATACAGGGCTGGGGGCTATTCAATAGAAGGGCTATATGACTAAAAATGTATAAAAATAGACTGAATTGTAAGAGGAAACAAATAACTATACAAACCCATGGAGATTTTATTGGCAATCTTGGAAAGTATGAGCAAAAATCTGGTTAACATTTTGACTTTTACACAAAATATTCACCAAAACTCTGTCGTAAACAAGCATGAGCACCTTACCCTTTTAGAACACCTGGGTAATTAGAAACAAGAAATGATGACTTTCCGACGGCAGGAGAAGAATTATGAATTTTAAATGAACTGTGTTGGGATCCAGTCTGGGAAAATGTGCTCGTCTGTTGTTAAGAGTGTCCTAAAAAACCTCCATCCCAAATCACTTTTGGAGAATTGTACAAGTCTGGGCCAGTCTCCAAAACTAAAACAAACACAACAACTTCCATTACAGCTAACTGCATCAGTAACGCCACAGTGTTGTGGATGGCAAGGCAGATATAGAAGAAACTATTAAGTCTAACTCCACTTTTCTGGTGCAGGGTCTGCCACCTGCTTATCTTATTGGTCTGCTTAGAATGTTTGAATAATTTGAATAATATGCATTTTCACTGTGAGCAGAATCGCCTTTCCACTGATCTGACCTGGTGGTGTCGCCTGCCTGTCTCCATGGAGATGGATAAGTTTATGCCATGCAGTGGAATATTCCAGGCAGAACAACAGAGCTGCAAGATTTATGGCGATTGAGTTGAAAATGCAATTTAAATGGTCACAACGAGCAAATAGCAAAATCTGCAATTGTTGAAGAACACAATTTCCACTACAGACAACAAAATGAATTCATTTTCTACACCTTGTCTTACGTTAGAGGTTGCCGGTGACTGGAGCCTATCCTAATGACTTTGGGCTTCAGGCGGGGTACACCCTGGACAGGGCCAATTGTTTCCAAGGCTAACACAGAGACATAGACACACAGACAACCATTCACTCTCACATAAATCACTCAGGGCAATTTAGGGTTGCCGATTGACCTAACACATACAAGCCTCTAAATAATTTCAGGTCAATCTACACTCCAAAAAAGCAAACCTAAATGTCTGTTTATGTCACCTTATCTTTACTTTCTCAGAGTGTTTGATTTCATAAAATTGGTCTCAGACTTAAGACCAGTAATGTATTTGATGAATTATGTGAATTAAAGACAAATGAGGATCTCACTGTTGTTTGCCCATGTCAGGTATTGTGAATAATCGTAAAATCGTACATATGTATATTTTTTTCACAATACTCATGACACTAAAATTTAATGTTGTGACCAAAACCTATATCAGCTCCACTCATTATGCTACTTAAAGCACTCTTACAGCAGTTAACCACAGTTCTCCACACCTCACTATAACTGTTGCACAGTACAGTATGGATCTGTCTCCAAGTTGGCGTCTGCTTTAGTCTATCTCCTATTTCACAGCCGCACAAATCCTCTCAAAGACTCCATCATATTTCACTGGTCGTCTCTGACCTCTTTCTCGACTCATCTCTTGTCCTTCTGCGCTGACTGGCAGGTGCTAAATCATTTGTCTCAGTGCTCCCCTTTTGTCCGCAAATAGACTGGCGTCCGAGGCACTGGGAAGAGGAAAACCGTGGCATCAACCCAACAGTAACACGCTGACTTTGAGCGATACTCCGGGCCAAAACACACTGTATACTGTTTATAAATATGCAGGGCACGAAGTGTGGCGAAGTAGCACTCGTAGCACAAGCACAAGCCACCAACAGGGAGGAAGGGATGACACAGGGAGGTTTATGCACCCGCACACCCTGCATAGACAAGCAGCAGCCATCACTCACAACACAGGAGGAAGCTGTGTACACATGGTTTAGGGGAGCAAAAGGAGACTGTCCGTTGGTTGCAGTTTGTATTTTACTGCCATTATTTAACCAGAAAAGTCTCATTGAGTTTTGCAGTGCTCCTTTTCCGGGCAAAGAGGCAATCAGCAACACAACCTGATTATTAACAGATAATGCACAGTAAAAATAGTATAAGCCAGAATTAAAGTATACATAAAATAAAAATAACAGCTCTATGTTGGGGTTGCTTACTGTCAGATTGTGCCATGGGTTTCAGAGTGATAAAGAAAAGCACCGCTGCCATAACAATTCAAATTGAAATCATTCATTCATTCATTCATTCATGACATTCAAGGATGTGAAAATCTCTATCTCT
Organism: Rhinogobius similis; assembly: GCA_019453435.1. Classification (NCBI taxonomy): domain Eukaryota; kingdom Metazoa; phylum Chordata; class Actinopteri; order Gobiiformes; family Gobiidae; genus Rhinogobius; species Rhinogobius similis. Next base: position 18,863,974 of record CM033632.1, on the reverse strand, counting down.
GCCAAGTTCTTCCACACAACAGCAGCTTTGCATTAAAGCTAGTAAATGTTTAAATTTTAGAAATGTCTTTCCACAATATGACTATGGTTTATAGGATTATAGGTTTTATAGGTTTAGGAACGGTTCAGAAATCTCAAATTAAAGTTGGATAAACATTAGCTCTGACCCCACTTTTACATCTTATTTTCCACACTCAACAAGGGCTGCAAGATGAATCGCAGTTGAATTGAAATTGCAATTTGAATGGACGCTATTAGCAAATCACAAAGACTGCAATTTTTCAAGCACCATAATTTCCTCCAGAAATGACAAAATATCCTGTCTTATTCTGCATAAAATCTGCCAAACCTGTTGTTCAGATCAGAACAAACATGCTCTGAATTAAATAGGATTCTTTTATTGGTTTGTCAGTTCACAAGTCTGTTTCAGTGTATCTGTCAAAATGTTTAAAACGTGAACTTTAAATAATACGATTTTGTTCAAACAAAATCACAATTCGATAGGTTTCCCAAATCGTGCAGCGCTACATTCAACAATGACTTTTAATTAGGCTTTTACCTCATGTGGCCCAAATCCTCTTGATTGTTCAGAACTTGTGCTTTTTGGCTCTAGAATTCTACAATCTTCCCGGACGAGCCGAGTTGTCAAGTGATCGATAGAATGAGCATCCAACGCCAGGTCTACTAATTATATGTCTATGTTCAAAAGTGCTCAAAATGTCACTTGTAACAGGAAATTGAACCCATATTTGTCTGTGTGAAGGTGACTGGTGCTTGCTTGTGGTCAGAGATGCCATTTGCACTCTGCGGGTCTGCATAACAACACCTTTGGCTTCAGAAGCGGTTGACCATAATCAACTGAGACAGAAAAGAATGACACCAGGAGCCAATAAACCATGACTGAACAAGGCCACATCAGAACTAAATTAAGCCTAAACCAGCACTTAACCAAATGCTAAACCAGGTGTTTTATAAATCTGCAGGAGCCCGGACAAGCAGAGGGATTGTTTATTGAGACACAGCAGAGGAAGACACACTCTCTTGTGTTTTGTGTGAAGGCTTGAAGGCTACAGGAAGCCCTGGTTAATAGGCTTGCATTGACTTTATTTTTCTTCCAGCCGAGCCCCACTCATATTGATTTTTTTCCCATGAAAGCACATATGTATGTTTGTGGAGGACAGATTTGTAACTGTCTGTACCAAGGAGAATCACGTGTTTTTTCACTGAAACATGGGTCTATAACTGTTTGTCAAAACAACAACAGCGGTTTTCCCCCACTGATTCAGAGGACCCTGCTTCATTCCTCAGTGCTGTGGTTGGCTCTCGAATTGAAACTAATGCAACATATCATTGCTTTTTAAGAGCAGAGAGAATAAAGTACTGTGACAGAGCTCTGTGCCATGTAGGTGCTGTTGGGAAGATGTTCTATGATTGGAAATAGACAAGATTAAGACCAAAAAATATTTTTCTTTTGTTGTTTGGATCAAGTGTATTTTGTAAGAATGCAGCACAGAACAGCAAGAAAAACTTCTCCTGCATGCACTGTTTTTGTGATATAGCTTCTTTTAATAAATGTCTTTTCTATTCATGGGAACAAGGTACATTTGAGCAATAATAATGCCTTTAACAGGTAATGTTCATGTGACTTCCTAAAATCCTTGTAGTAGCATTTAGAAAGGTCAGAATTCTGTGGTTGTTTAGCAGATTGCAGATTTGATGGTTTATGGTCTTTGTTATGTACGGGCCTATTCACATAAAACAAAAACTGGCAAAAAGTGCAATGTGTTTTCTTTCAGCATAAAAAAAAAAACAACAACAAGGGAATTACATTTTCAAAATAGCTTCAAAAATCTGTGCCATTACTCAAACCCGAAGGCATGATTGTTGCAGAAAGCAAATAGTATTTTATGTTTCAGAAAGTGAACGTTTCTTCTGTTAAGCTTTTGATTAAAGACCGGGTGGGATTTCACTTGTTTTTTTCTGGGTTTAATATTGTTGAAACCTTAAATGTTTGTGATATATGCTTTTTATTTTTTTAATTTGCCAAAAATAGTAAGTATACAAAGGAAAAGGTGATAATGTTAATTCATTGTTACTGTAAATGAACTTGCCATACAAATGAAGGGAAAATAAATTAATTCTGTTTGGTCGTCCACAGTAATTAATGACTTAATAAACTAAAATAGACCCTTTGGATAATTACACTCTGGCCATTTGTTATCACAATAGGCAGAATCAGGACTAAAGCCAATTTACAAACACAAATTAACATTTGATTAATGGCTTACAAATACAAATAAGCCTTTGCTGTGGAGTTCTATATCTATCATAGCAATTCATAAACAAAACAAATGTTTCCTCTTAACATGTTGAAATGTGTCATAGGCTTCGGAAAATATTATCTTTGTAAATAATTAGTAGGTTGTTCATGTTTGTGGAACATGAAGGTCTTTTCACCATCTCCATTCTTGAATCTTATTTGTCTATAAAATGTGTGTAATTAAGAAATGTAATTTGGAAAACATCTTAGTCAGACTGGCACTGATCAGAGAAGAGCTTTGAGTGCCGCTTAAGAACGAATTATGTGTAAAAGACAGAAATATAGTTAAAGACCAGCTATATATACACTTATCCCATGCTACCAATATCTCATTGACTCAAGGACCATCACTGTAGTAAGTGAAAATGATTTCTACATTATAGTTCAGCTCTGAACATAAAAGATAATAAAATAAAATGTTACATTCATTTGTTATTCAACGCTAACCCAGTGGACTCAATGAATCAAGGGAAGGGTATATGCTCCATAAAGTATTTCATTAATACAACTACAAGTAAAAACAAAAAGGTCTCTTAATAAAAATGGTTCCGTATGTGCTTATATGGCCAGCATTCTCTGCTCACTGATGGGTTCTGAGTTTGAAACTGTACTTTCTATGTGGAGTTTGTATGTTCTCCTTATGTCTTTGTCTCCTCTGGGGGATGAAGTTTTCCTCTTCCCAAACAACTAATTCTTTTGATATGTTTGTGCTACCTATCTAACCATGATCAATGCACTTTTTAGTCCCAAGCCTGAATAAATTATTGGGATCATCTGTCGTAAAAATCTATCAGTAATCAAATGTATTATAATCGTAATGCCTACATAATTATATGTTATGTTACAGGCTTGACAAACTACATACAGTACGGACTTTTTTCATTCACTCCCTTTACTTGGTGGTGTAAGATTCTTCTTCAACCTGGGGCTGGCTGACCAAAGGTAATGTGCATCGAAATCTGTACAAACGGCCTCTCCAAATTCAAACTTCAAATCAATCCATCTACAATGTTCTACCTCCTTAGCATACTATGCCTGGGAAAAAGCCAAGAAGAAAGCATTATTGAATTATTTCTTGTTTCCTGCCGCCTATACGCCACTGCTAAGACACACATGTCGCAGTGGGGCCATTCTAATTGTCAAGGTTGGTAGACGCAATCGATCACGGCAACTTTATTCACAGCAGCTTCAGCAAGTGTCAGGCCTCGAGATTTATGAGTCACTGGATTATGCCAAAGAAACATGACGGCTTTCATTTGATATTTTGGCTCCATTTTCATCCATCAACTCGAAAACCCACTAATCTTTGCTCTTTCTTATGACTTGCCAGAGCCTGGAGCGTACTTGACAAACAACTGACTTCAGCCCAGAGAAGTCACAGCTATTTCCTTTGTAATGCAAAACACTCAATTCTAATACCTTTCTCAAATGTGTATTTATTTGTTGCTTCATTGTACATGTCCCAATCTTTCATGTGAGCTCATCTAAATTGTAAATATGCTCTTTTCAAATGAGACAGTTCAAATGAGAGTGCAGGTGATAACAGTGTTTAGCTGTCTGTAAATATAAAAACACTCTTCGCTATTAGTAGCTCTATATTGTCGTCAGGTAATACCAACTGCGTAATGGAAGTGGACTTGTTGAAAAAGTGAGGATTTTTATGGAAGCGATTTTTGATGGCGGCGCTGCACTGTGAGCGGTAGATGTCAAATTAATGTCATACACACATCGAGCGGCACCCTGTGGTTACCCCGTGCAATGTGACTATTCAACAGGAATTTCAAGCAGTATAGAGCTGTGGCAATTCGTCTCTGCATCTGTCTGTGAGGAGCACTGGAGGTCTAGATACCAGATTCTGTACAATTTACCGTCAGGGGTGTTTTTAGTCATTTTCCAAGCAGACAGTAGCCGATGAAAAATTTAAGAAGCTCAACTTGTCAGCCAAGATCTATCCAACACAAGACAGGCCGCTCCATCTTCAGAGTTAAACAAACGGGTTTCTATCCTGGGGCACGGTGTTTGGGTCCACTCCGGCTTATGGGCAGAATAGCAATTAAGCGCAGGGACAGCTCTGCATCCTTACAAAGCAGTTACAAATTGTTTACTTTGTTTTCTGGCGGTTCTTCCTCCAATAATGATCGGCTTTTTCAGATGTGGACAAAAAACTGTGCTCAAACAAACAAATACTAAACGCTGTATCAAATGTTCTGCCAATAAATTTACCGATGAATAAATGAATGTGTTTCAAACGTGCAGATATAAGTCACGAGTCACAAATAACAACATCGCAAGAGCACAAGTCAAAATAAAAGATGCTCTACATACAACACTGAGCTTCCATGTTCAAAGAGTTGGATGATGTGTAATTTATCTTTTTTTTTTGCAGTCACATTTAAACTAAAAACCCTTACAAACTAGATCACTTCTGTTCCAATGTTTTTGACATGTAATGCTGTCATAACAATTTTTTTTTAAATTTGTGAGTCAAATATGAAACCGTTGTGTTCCAACGTTTTGCACATTTGAGGTTGAACTTATTAGACTGTGCACTCACTGCATGTTTTTTTTCTTCTTCTTTTTTTTTTTTTACATGATTTCATTCTGAATTGATCACAGCAGTAGCTTTTCATTCCCCTGAGAGGTTTGAATACACTGGCCACTCTGCACACAAATTGGTGCAATTTGTTTCTAAAAATCTATTCATAAATGGCCATAATGCAGAAAGGTAATATCTACAAAATAAGATGACCTGGAGCCTCGCTTTGCCTTTTTGTGATGTGCTAATAATCATTTACAATAACAAAGGTGCTGCAGTATCCTCAGTCTTAACAGTAAGACGGTTTTCAGCAGATGTGCTGGTTAAATCTATTGGAGCATTTTGCAACTCCATTGTTTCTGCCCAGGCAATGGATGTGTCTGCTCAGCATTAAGCACTTTTCATAATGATCCAGAGAGTTCACTATAGAGGTCTGCACTCATGTCTGCATTTAATAATTACATGCAATCTCCACTGAATTTCAAATGCATTACATTAAAAAAATGTACAACTGCAGTTGGTAAAGCCATGTGCTTGGGAAATATTTGTTAGTTTGTTTGTTTTTTTCTCATTGAACATTGGCCCTACTATAATAACTAGGGGAATTTAATACAATTTAGGCTAAACCTACAACTTTTAGAGAGTAGGGTGAAACCACTCAACATTACATTATAAATTTACACAGCATTTAAAAACAAATGTCTACCATTATATACCAAGATGTGGTTTCAAATGTATGATCTCAGTTTAACTTTGGCAGCTAAACTTTGATAACAAGACCTTTCCATGCACGCACAGAATACAATGGTAATGGGAGGGCATTGCTGGGGGTGGACTAAGTTCAGTAGCAGCAGCACAGTGATTGTACAGAGAAGTTAATCTTACTATAGCCATCTAAAATCAATGCAACCTCCATCAAAGCACAGCCTGCGGAAGTCCACATCACTGACCCTTTTAGCGCAGCTCGAGGGGAGCTTTATGCTTATCATTATTAATGACGTTTCCCACTTTATTGTTCGAGGTAGACAAAGAAATGGCATAAATCTGTATACGCTCTGAAAAAGCACTTCGCTCCGCGCTCAAAAGCCATCTTAAAACTTAAACACCTGCATCACGTTAACAAGACTTTACGTGGAGTGAATCAAGAAACGCACATAAACCACATCGCACTCAACAACACCTCTCATTTTTCAACACATTTCTTCATCTTACCTAGATTTTTCGCTGCTATCCGTATCTTCTGAATGATGTGAGAACAAAAAACACTCTAAATCAGTGATACCAGCTTGTGCCCCGTCCGTATTGTCGCTCCTTCGCCGTTGCCTCACAGTGCGATGTAGTGTGTGTCCACGGGCGCGTTAGTAAGGGTCCACACCGCCACCGTCCATTGTAATTGGATGGAATCGCATCTGCCAGCGCCGGACGTCAGAGCTGATGAGGGTCGCTCCGTGCGCGGTCTTTCTCTGGCTCTGCGTGACTTCTCTGTGGTCTACAGTCAGTTCTCTCTGTTACGCGCCTTTACTGCGCCGTCTTATCTTCCTCCTGGTCTAATTATCCTCTAGTAGATCTCTCCTTTCTCTTTTTTTCTCACTCTCCCTCGCTCCCTCGCTCTCTCTCTCTCTCTATTTGCGCATAAGCGACACGCACACGGACAGCAGGGGTTGTTTTTTTCTTGTTCTGTTACTTCAGGCGCGCTGGTGAGATGCTATCACATAAGAGCACTACTTGTTTTGCGGTTGATGGCAAACTGAGTGAAAATACCTAAAATTCAGTCTGTTTTTACACTTTTTACACACAGTCATTGCCTTTTATTTGACTAAAAGTTAATGAAATGCACTTTGACTTGAGTGTAATCGACAGATTTTTATCACATAGAGCAAATGGGAAAATCAATTTAATCCTCACAAAGGAAAGGCCTGCGGATGTTCATATACAACAGTGTGTTGAATGTTATCTTTATACACTTGGGGACTGGGTTTTTGAGCTTTGGAAACTCAGAAAAAGACTTTTTCAACTACGTGTAAACTTGGATTTGACTTTACTTTGACTTTACAATTGAAGACGAGAATGAATCAAAACATGTTAAAAATATACTCTTTATAATCTCACCCTCTTTACCTTTGGTTCTTCCCTTTGAGAGTTACCACAGCAAATCCTCCCTTGAATAAAGAAGATATAGCTTTTTTTTAATTTTTTTTTATTTCTGCAGACTTCATAACTCAACTTACTCTGTATGTATTCTACCAGGTGAATAAAAGTATGCTCTTGCCCCGTTGAGTTGTCTGATGTCTACACATACCTTCTTACAATCTTACAATTGAAGAAGATGCTTATAGGTTTTATTGTTGTCTACCCAGACAAAGAAAAATACCTTGGTAAGGATGTAAAAACCCAGACACAATCATTACAAAATAGTATCAAGTAACTAATAACTAATAAATATCATAAATATCAGATAAAAGGACAAAACTTACCCTGATCAGAACTAAGTCTATGGTAATATCAAAGACACTTTTTTTAATCATCATTGTGGTATTGATATTGATATCAAGCTTTTTCCTTTCAATCATAATGAAGTTACACATTTTAGAATTGACAGCACTTGTTTTCAAATGTGGTTTTATGTTTGTTGTTGTGAAGGTTGCATTGAAACGCCGCAGAGTGATTTCAGCACCATGGACAGTTCCTCATTCTGACTGTGTTCTTATGGAGGTCCCTGGCTTTCTCTCTCTCTCTCTCTCTCTCTCTCTCTCTCTCTCTCTCTCTCTCTCTCTTTCTTTCTGCTCCTGCAATGAGTGTGCAGCAGTTTTAGCAGCAGAGGAGAAAACGTCCCTTGTGCTTGTCCAAGGCCAAGTGAATTCAAGTCGAAGCCGCGCACTTCAATATCCTCCAGAACCATATTGCACAGTCACACGGGCCGCAGTCCATTACTCTACTGTGCCTCCACTATTTCCACCAGCACTTCTCCGGGTTATTGTTCACCATCACTCATGAAGACTCGCAAGAATTACATGTGGAACTGAGAGCGTGCACGGCGGCGCAGATAATCCCACACTAATCACACATTCGCTGCAGAAATCTACGCTGACCCACATTTAACGACTTGATTAACAGACGAGCGAGCAAATGTTTTCAGGGCTTACATCACCAGAACTGTACAAGTACTTCCAGCTGGACTGAACAGTGGTTTTGCAAAGTATATGTGCTGAAATGAATAGAATGGAAATGTCAAATCTGAGCCACTGTGCTTTTTTGACAACTCCCAAGCACAAATAAATTAGCAGCAGAAAGGGCAAACAATTAGACTTTTCAGCCCAATTTTTTCTGTCCATTTTTATTTGATTACTTTTCTCCCAATCTTTCACTGTTAGAGAATTTACTTTGGACACCGTTCCACCAGGCAACCTGTCAGGAGCAGTGTGTAACCGTGTGTAAGTGCCCATCTCCAGATGTTCTTAAGAGCACCAACTGAAGTGGTTAACCTATCGTTTTCCTGTATAAGGTATGACATTCAAATTAAAATTTTAATTCCAAGTACCTATTTCAGACAAAGGATTATATGTTTTGACAATTTGTTTCCTAAAAACAATAGCAAACCATAGATCCCATTTCCAAACCTGTCAGCATTCATTGCATTTGACCAATTGGAATCTGTTCTTGTAGTTTCCACACCTTTTGGAAAATTATTCCAGGTTGAAGCAGAATACTGAAATGCTACTTTACCCATTTCTGCACGAACACTTGGAAAGTAACACTGAGTCTTAAGATCACAGAGAATTGTACTGTTCATCTGTTTTTTTGTTGTATCCAAAGAGATGCATTGGCAAAAACAAGATAAAATAGTAAACAAAACAGCCGTGTAACATCACGTCACACAATACATTTTTCACATAGTATCAGATTACTTTTGAAAGAAGGTAACATTTTAAATAGCATTTTCACATGAGTTTAACTGAAAATTATTTCACCTCTGATGGCACAATCCGAATCTCTATAGCTGTCTTTCTGAACAGTTATACATTGTTATCGTAAGAGAGATTTCACACTCGTTACCATATTTAGGTTGCTGATAGGTGCAACCCTTTTCATAACATACCATAAAGCAGCTGTACATGCAGGAGTCTTAGCCGGGCGCATGGCTGGTGTTCCCGCTGTGTATTTTGGAGTCTAATGATGTCCTCCTTGAATCCCCTCTGGCCTTCTGCGCACCCACATCAGGATAATTAACATTACACTCAGATGTCTGCAAAACTACAGGGCACTCATTGCACATCCCATTGCACTCTAAAATCCCCTTTGCCTTATGAAACAACTGCAACTAACGCTAAATTGGTGCCCGTAGTCTATTTGTATGCAAGAAGAGTCCCCTCTACTTTTATTTGCACATAAATTGGACTATAAACTTTGCTAACAAGTTGTGTTTTCCTGCCATAAAAAGCAAAAGTGCCTTATTAAACAGGCAGACAAATGGACTTTTCGGTTGCCAGTTTGTGTTCCCAGATGAGAGTGAAAATGCCGAGCCCTACGCTGTCCAGCAACTAAGTGCACTCCATACACAGAGGGTCAATTAGAAGTTCTCAAACAGTGATAGTGGTACAGCAGGTACAGGCACCGACAGACTTTTGTTCTTGTTTTCGACATGCTCTGGTCAATTTGTGTGACATGATTAGACCTGTGTTCATCCTGAGTCAGACCTGGTTTGGTCTCAATATGGTGCTTATTCAGTTCCATGTCAGTTCAGACATTTCTAAGATGTATGTCCTGGTTTATTATCTAACTCACACTGTTTTCACACATTTAATCCTGGTACTATATGGGTTTAGTTCTGGTCAAGATTTGGTTAAAGGTGTGTTCAAACTTACACATTCGCCACATTAAAATTTGAACTAAACCAGGACTAAACCAGAAGCTAAACCTGAACAAGACCAGGACTACACAAGGACTCGAACAGGACCAAACCAACAAACCAAATCCATATCAAGACTTAAATTGGCTCAATTTGGAACTAAATAAAAAGTTAAATTTTTGCCATGGCTTTGTCCTGCTTTGTAAGTTTGGTCTGCCCTGGTTTTGTTCTGTCTTAGACCTTGTTTAGTGTTGATTCTGGTTTAGTCATGGCTTTGAGAGGGATTTGATTTGAATAGGGATTGATGTTAAAAGTTGAAACCCTACTGCATTGGTTTAGGGCAGTGTACCTGAGACCGCATTGAGCTCTTCTTGGATCTGGCCTGATTCCAGTTCTTGTATAATGCACTGTATGTGTGTGCAGGTGTGTGCGTGCTTGTGTATTTGTGGGCTGGTATTGATCACATTGTGAGGCTCTAAATGTGTATCCACTGTCACATCATGGAGACCTTTTGCTTTGTGGGGACCAGAAATCTTGTCCCTGCAATATAATCCTTCATTATTAGATCAACATTATAGTTTAAAATTAATCTATGGGTTAATTTAGGTTAATATTAGGGTTTAGGTTAGGATCGATCTCAAGGAAATGAACCTAAGTCAATACAATGTCCCTATAAGTCATGAAAACCTAGCATGTGTGTGTGCGTGTATGTAGGTGTGCGTGCGTGTGTGTGCATGTGTGTGTGTGTGTGTGAGAGTAAAAAAAACACACACAAAAAAAACCTTTTTGCTGTGATTCCCATTGGATCTGACTGTAATTAGGTGTGTTGGCTCTAACTTTCGCCTCACTGTGCTAATGAAAACACCTCTATATCAAAGGGGGAACACTGTGACTATAGTCTCTCCTCACCTCCAGTATTCATGTCGTGTCTTTGTACCAGCAATTACTCCCCTTCTTTAAAATAAATTAATAAACTAAAATAAACATCAGCAGCAGTAGTTGTTAATTGGCATAAATTAAGTGTATATTGTTCAGTGTGTATTGAATGAACAACAAATAAGGTGAACAATATGAGCCTCTAAAGTGACAGAGAAAATAACTAGTGATTTGACTGAATTTTTTTTTTTAACAGAACAAGGTTATACACAAGTGTGACAGCAACTGTGGTACATCTGGTTTATTGGAACATTAACTGTGTTTTCTTTGAAGGGGCCTTTCTGGGTACCACCTGATCTTAACCTGCACATCATCATCACATCAGCCTAAATTGAGTAAAACATGGTCTAAAAAGAGATTAAGTCAGATCTGAAGTGATATTAAATCACACAATTGATAGTCATGAATAATGATTAAGCCAAAGGAGGACAAAAAATATATAGATTTATAATGAAACAAATGCTCAAACTGTAGAGGCAGTACCTCAGATTGAGAAACATTGCCCTAGAGAGCTTGCAGTTGTGTTTGTTTCTCTAATATCAAACCGATGGAGAAATGACTAAACATACCAATAATCCAAAAGTATTCTGACATAGTAGAGTAATAAATGTGTTGTTGTGACAAGGCAGTTTATTGGCTTGTTCTATGACTCTGTTGTTTACTTTTTACTTGTCTCTTTTTTTTTTTTTTTTTTTTTTTACTAATGTATCTCTATGGACCTTTTGCACAGCTGCCAAAAAACATGGTGGATTTAGTCAATAACTTTTCAATCTCGTGCTCTATATCCTTCTTTCTCACTCATACACAACTTAATAATAATAACTTCATATCAGCTTTTTATATGAAACTTTTGTCATCTTCTTGTCTCATATCTTTTATAGAGACATGTCCAACAAACTTTAAATGACACTGAGCTATTTTGCTTGTTTGATTAATTTATTTTCTACTTCCATCATGATTAACATTGGAGCAACTTTGGCTTGAAACATGCATTTTTCATTTGAGCAAAAAATATATAGAGGTAACCCTATAATTTCATGAGAAGAACTAAGTTCACTATGAATCAGATGTGAATCGTAAAACAAAAGTGACCTACACCTCAATATAAAACTAATAGATGAAGAAATATTTGGAGGAGATGAAAGATGGCTTTTAAATAAGTGATGACATCATGCTCCCTGATGGGAGGTCTCTATTCTGGTTTTTCGATTTCCTGTTCTCGCAGTGTGAGCACGTTTTTACATTTCAAAATAATATTTTGGTTTGAACTGATTTTTCCCCTGCACTCTTAAAATTCATTACATGGTATTTTCATAGGAAAGCTACCAATTGTAAGAAAAAATAATGTGCAGCTTTAACAATAACCAGTTTACCTGAATTATTAAAGCCAACAAAATGAACTTATGTCATCTGAAACCCACCTATTCAAACGTTTCAAACCCACACATCTGCTTACTTGCAGTGGCACATTTCCTTCCGACATGTGACATTAACTAAATGGCATTATGAGACGATCAAACTGTTTTGACATTTATGTGAATCTGCCGCAGAGCAGTGATGTCACTTCTGTCACTGTGATTAATGACATCTTTCATCTGATGTTTGAACAAAGCTGCAGTGTACGGACTGTGTTTGGTTTATCCTCCTCACATTATTGCTTTTGCAGAATCATGCATCTTTAGCAAAACACAACTTGTGATAAGAGATCTGATGCACAGACAGATGGGAGTTAGGAACTGAGGCAATATTCCAGTGCTGTGGTTCTCAAACAGAGGGTTGGGAAATGATGGATGGTGTGTGGACTTTTTTTATTATTTCAGTTTATTTGGCATTCAACCACTTTTTTTTTTTTTTTTACCAATGTTGCCTACCATTCTGCAAGTGGCACGTCAACTGCAAGTTAAAACCGTTACATCGAAATAGAGATAGAGATATGTTTTATGCCTATACTGTGGAATATTACTAAAGTAACAACAGTTCAGGTTAAGGTATACCATATTAATCCATACTCTGATCCATTCCTCAATGCCGTTGGGGCGACCTGTCAGGAGCAGAGAGAAGCTGCCGTGCTGCGCTTGGGGACCATCTCCAGATCTTGAGCTGGCCTTGGCCAGGACCACTGTAGCTGGAGGATCTGGAGCTGGACCTCTGGTGCATGTTTTGAGTTGATGGGGGAAACTGGAGGAAACTCACCCACACGTGGAGAAACATGCAAACTCTACAAAGAAAAGCCCACTCCAGCATGGGAGTAGAACCCACCTTCTTGCTGTGAGGGGTGAGTGCTTCTGCACCTGGTGCAACTATCCCCAAACCAGTTTAAAACGATGTTGATGTTTTTAAAATGCATTGCATCAGTATTAAAAGAACCAATAATGTCCACATAATGTCCACATATCCACATAATACATGCATACTTCATCATACTGCATCACTTTCATTTTTATTTGCAAAACATCAAGAACAGCAAAATCAGCAAGAACAGAACTTAGATAGAGAACTATGTCTAAGACATAAGTGTGAAATCTTACAAACGAGCAGAAAATGGTATTATATACTTTTGTTGTGAGTGATTCTGCTAGTCATGATTTTTGTCCTTGTTTAGCTGAGAGTATGCTCCTTAATCCTAAAGTTCAATATTTGCCTTGTCTTTGTCAAATTATTATTTCTTGAAATCACATGTCAAAGATAGAGACATCTGTCGAGGTGTGAGGTCTTAAAGAAAGATGATGGACTTTAATGTGTGGTTTTATCTGATGCCATAATGCTCTCCAGGCCTCTATCTGACAATCCCCTGTGATTAGTGGCTCCAGTGCCTGTGCGTTCTTTTACAGCTGTTGTTTGGGGTGTTTGTAAAGCTGTCGTGCCTCGTGCTTTTCACTGGGACATGATCGCATTACTTTGCCTGTCTGTGGATGTGTGCTAAGTCGTTGTTATCTCTGCAGCATCTGTTATGGATCCAGACAAGCTTTTGACAAATAAACAGCATTTTCCTTATCTGGAGGATAAACATTAGTATAGTAATGCAGCTCACTTAAAATGTTGTTGATAATTTGCTTTCTTTGTTGATGCTGTAAATGTGAAATCGGACCTGTCATCTTTCTTAGTTAATTATGCTCTATAAATACCATACATAAAAGGAGCACAGAACAGAATCAAAACACAGAGAGAGCAAACAGTTTTACACAGACAGGCACAATCATCCCAATCTTTGACAGTTGTCCATTTTTAAATTAAGTCTGAATGTCATTTTCTCAATTATAATATCTGTCCAGTCCTTGATTATTGGTGCAGTTTGTGGCACCCATTTCTTCGTGATGACCTTTGTATGGTCAACAGGTATCCATTCATTGTGTCCATGGCATGAGTTTTGAGGTTCTGAAATCCTGTTCGATATCATGGTTCATAGTTCTAAAATTGAGGGGGATGCCAAAACAATTTATTTTGCTGTTGATCTCAGACCAATATATCTTTGAACAATAGGACACTCCCGAAACACATGATAATGGTGGGACAACCACAGCTTCTCCAGCAATCAATTTGTTGAGAATAGTGCGCACTTTGACATAGTTTTATAAAATGCTGATACATTTTTCCAACTAAATTCTCTCCAAACATACTGTTTTTGTAGTCCTCCACTAAAAAGTCTAACATAATATTTGTTTTAGTGTATAACTGGACAAACAGAAACCAGTGAAAACAGAAAAATGAAGGGTGAGGTTAATCTAACAAGCGTTCCACAATGGACTAAAACTGGTGCTACCTTTCCAAAGAGGTGATTCCTGAGTACCACCAGTAGAGGGCAATATACTAATGTAGTACTGTAGATCTCAAATAGATTTTTCCTTTTGATAAACTTGTACTTTCCTCTTTATAAACCCCACACTTTCACACCTATTTTACAGTCTTCCTTGAGTATAGGTTTTCTTTCCACTGTGAATAAGTATAAGTGACAAAGATTTTATGTTGACAATATTAAATAATTTGAATAACTGTCTTTTTGCACCACTCTTTCAGATATGAATTAATTATAGTTGTGGTCTATATTTTGAAAATACCAGGTTTTGTTCATTATTTAAAGCTGAATATATTTCCAATTGAATTTTTGAATTCAGTTGGAATTTGAATTAGATGGTTTGTCCAGACAGTTACTCACATTGGTGTAGTGTTTCATGCTTTTATTTAAACTCTATTTGAATAGGTTTGATTAAAGAATAATAATAATAATCGTATTCTTTGACCAGTTTATAGTATATCATTAGTAATCTTCACCCATAAAATACCCCTACAAATGGTGGGCTTCATTTGACCTCACAACAATAGGCTTTAAATGTTTGATTAAGACATGGGCGAATGTGGGAATGCATGCTTGGGATTGGATCCACAAATCTGCCCTTCTAATCTTATGTCTTAAAGTCTTTTCAGATGACAACAATCACATCTTTGGGGTTGAATAATAGCACCACTTTCTGAAGCTATTGTGAAAAAAGCATTTACCTTTTGTTTGTTCATGCCAACAGAGACATTGAAAGTTGTGTCAGTTTTTGTTTCATGAGAACCTCATGAGGAGCTCATGATACATGTGTCAAGGTAAATGTAAAATATGTTATTACACTTAAGTAACACTTAACACACTTCAAATGTCAACATAGTAGGATTTCAAAAGTCAACATAGCATGATCTTTGAGTGTTGAATCCCCATGATATGCTTCCAGAGGAGATTTATATTGCAGGTGCAGTGAGACTATGGAGGCCAGGAAAGTAACAGTTAGACAGCATTATGCAGAATTAGACAATTGTATGCCAAGGAAAATTATATAAATATGTAAATTTGACTTCTGTGAGGCAATGTTGAACTGAGAAATGCAAGGGAAGGATAAATTATCTAAATTCTCTGACAGTGTTGTCACAGTAATACAATTTCAAACTCAATTTTGATACAAGAAAAAAGCCCTACACTCCATCCATAAATATTTTGATACCACATAAAGATATACAGATTAATATAAAAAATAACTAAATAAATAAATAAATAAATAAATAAATAAATAAATAAATAAATAAATAAATAAATAAATAAATAAATAAATAAATATATATACATTTATATATAAACTCTTTTTTTTTTTTTGCAAAAAATAGTAGTTACTTTAAATTACCATGTGGTCTTAAACTAGTCCTGATAACACTCTGAAACTATTCAAAAAAGGTCCAGTTTTCTGTTTCAGTGATTTTCTTCAGAAGTTATACTTCTATACAATATACAAATGAGTATCTAGTGTTGGTGTTGATTTTCTGGGTATCGATACTTTTGACAACCCACATGAATTGATCAAAAAAGCTGGAGACTTAAAAAAAAAAAAACAACAACACTTTTTGGATGCTCTCAGTAAGTTGTGCATTGTGTTTGATAAAAACTGAAACTCGAATGGCTTTATTGCAATTTTTCATCTATAGCAGACCATAACATTGCATATCTTTATGTAGCCACTGTTATTTCATGTTCAGATGACTGTCAACAGGTGTAGTTTCGCTCTCTTTTCTCTCTTGACTGTCTCCTGGTGCGTTTCATTTGAGATCTGCCTCTCTGCTCCATTACTATTGCAGGGGCCTATCATGCCTCTGCACCACAATCAATACCCTCCATTACGGTGATGAACGGCGCGATTCCCCGAGCGACAAGTCCGAGCTGCTGATCTGAATCCGTCAGTGTGGGCAAGACTGACAGAGCACTGGACATGGAGCTTAAATAGGACGTTGATATTTATACCATGGTGGACTGAGTCAGAGAAATACAGTTTGAAACACAAGAAACTGTTTTTTATCTTTGTTTTGTGAAGATTTCACTCTGGATTAATTGGGCATTAGCTGTCTGATGAAGAGTTTTATGCTAGATGCCCTCCCTAATGCATTTATCCTGGCTTGGGATCAGCACCAAGGAGATTTTCATGGGTTTTAAAATTATGGAAAAATGGACCGTCAATCAATCAATCATTTAAAAAATGTTAAACGTTACTTTCCATGTTAAGTTTGTGATCTATAAAAGGACAATTTGACATTAAAATGAGAGGTCCGGTGCAAATACTCTCAAGTTTATACTTTTAGTAAGAATTCCACGTAAAGCAAAGAAAAGAAAAATCACAAGAAGCAGCAGCATAAACAACACAGTTACGATTTCTGGAAATTTGAGGTCACCATGTGCTGTAAAATGTATAATGGTTTAAATATGTGACTGTGTTTCTCTATTTTCATCTTCCCGCTCATCGAGGGCAAGTATGACCGGCCCGGGCTCTTGTCAAACCGGCCTATGTCCTATAGTACTGTTGTCAAAGAGTGTACAGGGACAAACAGTGTCCCACAATAAAGCCTTTGACCTATTCTTCAATGCCGCTGGTCAGGAGCAGTGGCAGCCTGATGTTATTCTGTAAATTAAATTATAAAAATAGAAGCCTCTTTATCTTATCACTTTTTGTGTTTTTGTCACAGTAATCCAGTGCAAAACTATCACCTACAATACAGTATGGTAATTCAGAGAAGAATATGTCCTGACAAACTCATTCCTGTGGCAGTGGATGCCTTTCACCCCCGTAAGTCTTCTGAAGTCAAAAGTGCTTGTCCCAAATTGCTTCACTTCAAAGAATTTATCTATGTTATTGTGCCACGATAGCTCTGATATTTGGGATGAAACTGGTGTGACTTGTTGTGACATCCAGAGTAAAACTTACATCAAGTAAAATTTTGAATGTAGAGCTGTATGAAAAGGTTTACATTTATTTTACTGTTTATGGAAAGTTTAGATGTTGGATGCATATACACTAAAGAATTGATTTACCATCACTGTGGATGGTTTGAATGTTGAAATATAAAGGGTATAGTGTTCTTTTCTCCGCTTCTGTCAGGGCACCTCAGAGGAGACGGCTGTTGTAATCTCTCAAGTGGTGGCAATACCCAGTGCTGTCAATCTGGGCCAAGTCATTTCCTCCTGTCTGAGCAACTGTCGTTCTCAAGCCCAGTCTATGAGTGTTTTACTGCAGACTGGAACAATGTAAACATATAAAACTCGTCTTATTTTAATATTAAATGTATCTTGTTTCATGAGATTAGGACATAATTTCACTTCCCCATCACTAAGTAACAAAACTCCTAGGTCTTAGCTAATAGATGACACTAAATAAATGGACAACAGTAAACAGTTACATGTCTAATTTAGGTATGAACTAAATCTGAACGCAAGTACAAAAAGAAGTAACTTATACAGTTATTTTTTTCCCCAACTTCCACTATTTTATATCTTATGGTAGTTTTGCTCTTAAGATAAAATAACTATTCCTTCTGCAAAACTCTATTTGTGTTATAAAGTGTTTCAATAACCCCGTATAATGTGAGTCATATTTTCTTCTGAAAACTCTGCAAACAGGAAATACAATTGCAATAAATAAGATATAATGAGGAAGATGATAGCTTTTTGTAGAAAATATAACAATAAATAATAATGTTGAAACTAGCCAACTTTAAGCAACTCTATAACCATATATCTAGATAATCTCAGTAAACCATTTTAAATGTATGCTATCAGTCAAGCAAAATCTAATCAATCAAAAAGTCAAAATGGTAATTATCGGTCAGGCCAATCTGTTATGACAAGCAAAATAAGCTTCCAAAATGGCATTAAAAAATAAATTAATTAAAATAATAATAATCAATTAGTTAAAAGAAATTAATCAAATACAGATTATTTGCATATTGGAAGTTTCTTTAAATTTCTATGTGTTTCTTTTGCTACTTACAAAGGTTCAGTGTGTTCCTATTTGATGTTGTTCAATTTACAGTCTTACCTCTCTTATGTTACGACCCAGTACCCTTTGGACAAAATACTATAATGTTACCACTTGCTGCTAAATTGTTTTCAGTGCCACGAGGAAATGCCCTTCTTGTCCTTCCATACAAGGCTACACTGCAGAGTTGACCAGCGGCCTGTGAGGTGGGGGCAAACTGGACAGTGATAAACTGCCCTGTCCTACTCTCTATTGTCCCCATGAAAATATGTGTTTTTCAAACAGGTGTATCTAATGTGTAGTGTAAAATCTATTGTACATTAAAGGACAGTGACTTTTTTGAGCTTTTAACCATGTTCTAACAATGCTCTGTCATCAAAAACTAATTGCATTTGGCTGAATTCACGCTGTTTTGAGGAATGTTCACTCAAAAATCCTCCCCCCTCAGGCTGTCCAAAACACTTCCTGCTGAATTTCCTGATTCTGGGACATATTTTCAGATTTCATACGTCACTTATCTGAGAATCTTTTGCTGTTTTAAGTCATTAAATCATTGCCAAACTCGTTCTGAGCATTTCTGCAGTCTAAACACAATAACTGCTCCTCCTAACCTGCACCATAGTGTCTGTTTAGCGCTAACACTACTAGATTGTGTAAATGTTAAGGCGTCATCTACTGGCTGAAAGTACTCAGCAAGTGTCATTTCATACAGGCTGATAAATCCTGTCATTTAATCAATAATACACTTTTTTTTTTTTGTTTCAAAACATGAGATGACAAATTTAAGGTACTCTAGACAGAGCATGTTTAAAGGCTTATGACAATATGAAAATGCATTTTTTTCCCTATAATTAGACTGACCTAAACCACACATCTTTCACAAGTGCTTCAAAACCATCATAAATTGTAGGCCTATTGTACATTAAAATACCATTGTAAAGGCTTGAGGCTAAAAGAGCAACTACTTACTTTAAAGCTGGACGACCACATGACGTGTGCACAGGGCGTTAAAATGTTGTGCTCCTGTCACGTAATAAAATGTGAATTTGCAGCATAGTTTGTGCAGCATAGCCATTGGGATATTTAAAACCACACTGCCCCCTCGAGGCTCATTTTGGAAATGACAGCGGTGGGCATAAACTAAAATAACACCCACTGATACCGTTTAATAGGCCAAGAGTTTATGTGGAGGAAGATCTACTCTTTGCCCAGGTAAGATACAGGCTACGCTACGGTCATTGTTTTTGTTTTTCTTTCTTTCACAAGACCTACCCATTTAAGTGCGTGAACAATAAGAATACGGTTGTACCCAAGAGAAAGACAAGATTCCTCTTATGTCTATTTATATAATATGTATTGTTTCTGATCAAACGTTTTTCCAAATAATAGCCAATCAGTATTTTGGCCTCTAGCATTTAAAGGTACACTATGTACTTTTCTGGTGGATGATTCACCACATGCTTGTCCCTATCCATAGAGAAGATTTTGCTTTTCCTGGAATCAATATCAGAATTAATTGTATTGCCATGGTCAGTGATCAAAATTCAGTCAACGATATTTTTAAACATTACCTTGATTGCGTTTGTGGAGCTGCCCTCTGGTGGTAGCATAGTATCATAAATCATCGTGCGTTTGACATTCTTTATGACGACGGCATTCAAATAAATGGAATACAAGGATAATAAAGAAAGGCCACATGATGTGATCTTTAAAATACATTTTATTTATAATTTTGTAATTCAACAGTTTACGGTACAGGACATGACTAAGACATTTCAATGGATTTTGGCCCTAAAGGTTGAAGAATAGACGTGTTAGATAGATACAGATATGATAGAATCATTGCATTCGCTCTTTCATGTGTGTTTTTTTCTTCTCCACCTAAACAATTTACAGTGGCATATAGGAACATCACAGCATTTGTCTGTTTGTTGAGTGCTTAAATCAACAACAAAACTGAGACAGAAATGATTTTACTTATACAAATGTATTTCCTTATTGCCTGTAAAACTAATATGATTAAAGTGCTGAGGATGAGAATGGTGCCGCATGAGCAGTACTTACTATGTAAGAAGAGGTAATGTTTGGCAGCTTGTGGAGAATCAGGTCAAGTCACAGTTGATAAGTACAGTGTTAACGGTTGTGCTTTGTAACATCAGTGCAGACTGCAAAATTCAACAACAAGCAAACTATAAGCATTTAGTGAAGGAGGCTGTTAGCCAATACAGCACATTCTTGAGCAGTATCTGTGCTTTAACCAGGGGACAGTTTGTGCACCAGTTCCATAGAAGTACAAGTAGACAAAATGAAGATAGATGCATTAACACATGTGAATGGACAAATGCTTGAGTAAACCTGGTAGCAGTCATTTGGTGTTTTCTTTTGACGTATCCTTCAGCTTTGATCACAAGACAGACACTTGTACAACTGTGAGGCAACCATGTTGTCATGCATCTGTACCTCTGCTCTCTGACAGTTCACAGTAAAAACTATCCTTTCTTTTGTAGTTCAAGTTTCCATCCAAGTGTTTGGCAATGTCTTTTATATCAACTGGCTTCCTCTTTTTATTTTCAATATAGCTTTAAGGCGAGACACTACAGGCAAAACTCATTTATTTGTGTTGGTTTGCTCGCAACATATGAGCTTTCACCTGGAATCAAGAACACTGTTGATCCTGAACCTGAATTTAAACTTAAAAACCCAAAGATTTATAAGGGACATCATAACGTCAAAGGCTGTAATCTCAAAAACACATAAAGATCAGCCCTTAAACTAGTACTTCCTCACACCAAACTTTCCAATTTTGTACTTGTAGATTTAGACGCATCATACAGAGGAATTTGTTGGTATATAAATGTGTGTAGAAATTCAAAAGTATAAATACATTTGAATTTCTACACACATTTTCTATGACCTCTGTAATAGAAGAAATTTGTCAGCAAATTAAGCAAAAAAACCCAGGTTTATGTCCCAAATGTGTGCAATTTTGGCTATTTTTACTCAAAATGTGTAATATGAAGAAATGTATGTAATTAAACGGAAAAAATTCTCCATACTGATATACCTACGTTTAAGATTTATTAATATTTACCTGCAGTGTCTCATCTTAAAAAGGAAAAAAAAAAAAACAGCAACCAAAAGAAGTTTCCTAAAACTTGGATGAACTATTAAAATCCAAAGATAAAATATGTACTGTATGTAAATACTTTCTCTCCTTTAGTACAAAATAGATTTCAAAGATACACTCTATATATTAGTAGAATATACGACTTGTCTATTCCTGACATTATTTTAGATACACTGACATCAATACAGATTCTATGCCTGCGCTACATGCAGGCTACTCTGCTAATCTACTTCACAGTGAGCACATAGTACACAAGACATCTAGATTACACTACATGAAGCACAAATGAAAATAAAAGTCAAATAAAACGATACTCAGGCACCTCCTTTGGGTAAGTCCTCCTCAACTCCAAAAAGAAACACACATAGCAACACAGTCTGAATATATATTTTTACATTACTGTACAAAGGGGCAGCCATGATCGCAAAGGTAAGATAATATAGACAAACCATGACCGCACAGACGTTAAAACCACTTACTACAGCAGCAACACACAGGCAAACTGGACACACTCATGCTCCCATCACAATACACTGTAATGCTCTAAATGCAATGTTAAAAATCTTTGTACTCAGAAGTAGTGGGAAGTAAAGAGGAAACATAGATGCTGCTGTTTGCCACTTAAAATACTGAGTATAAAATATCTAAATTTAGAATTTTTGAGTATTTAGTTTTTTTGTTTCAGAATGTTTTAACATTCAAAGATTATTGTTGCTTTTTGAACTCTTGTGCTTAAATGTCTTTTGTAGCTGTTTACTATTTGTACCATATCAAATTTACCAAGTAAATTTAGCTCTAGCTGCAAACTGATTCTGACTTGACTGCCCTGAGAGTTAGCAGGTCTCCCTCTTGTGGTCTGATGATGGAAAAGCACAGTTTTTAGTTCTTGTAACTGGCCAATACTGTCAATACATCTACACACTGAATGCAAATATGGATTGTAAATAAATAGTACAAACAGTTCAATGTTCTTAAAAACTCATTAGCAACTCAAGTACCATATTTGACAACAACTGGAACATGGTACAACGTGGAAGCCAGCTTCTAGAGGCATCAGCTCCCCACCTGAGCAAACATCCACCCAAGCATCACAACAAACGGCTCCTTCAGGTCTGAGTGAGATACACAGTGATTCACAGTGATTGGCCTGCTGTGAGTTGAACCATGCTGCACACCAGCTCCACACTAAAGGAGCTGGCCACACTACATGCCATCAAGCCGCCAAGAAAACAACACGATGTCAAAATAAATGGTTAACATTTTTCTTTTTTTTTCTTTTTTACAAAATAAACTTTTATGATAATTTACTAAGTTAGTTACAATAGAGAGAGGTAAAGGGAGAGAAAGTAGAGTAAACCTATGTAAAAACTAATTCTGTATTCACACTTTCTGTGATGTTGCTGTTGCCAGCCCACATCTAGTTCTACTTTAAAGGTTCCGACTGTGTGAGACTGGGTCAGTCTCTGTAGGACAAATGTATTGGCTCTTTAGTAAAACATGTACAGTACTCAGGTAAAATAAACTATTGGTTTGGTCATATGTCCCCAAGGGCCACAGTTTTGCTCAACACATCAGAACCTGTATTACAACCAAAGTTATGACTGTGATTTATAACAAGCAGCTGAAGGGTGCCTCATTCAATGATTCATGATGTCTCTCTTAAAAAGGAAGACTGGAACTGCCCATAAGCAGTAAGCAGTTATTGATGCCATTTGAACAAGTTTGTCTACTTAGATATGGTAAGTACAATGATGTAAAAAAGCAAAAATGTGCCCCTTTAACATGAACTACGACCTATACCTAATAAACAACAGCAAAACACACGCTGTTCTTGTCTCCTGTTCTCTTCACAACAACAAAACATTT